>VNJO01000819.1:0-28145 GCA_008042535.1 Drosophila tani | reverse complement strand
GTGCTATTTAATTTCACCCACAATGCTTTGGGTACCGGGTATCTCACAGTCGGTCACACTCGACTGTAGCTTTCCCACTTGTTTTTATTATTTTCCTGCACCAATCGACACGGCCCTCTTTTTGATCACTTGTCAGATTAAGCGATATCCAACGCGAACAACGTTTGTTTACGACGAAGCATTCATGTAATATTGAATGTACGCTGCACAGTGGGGCCATTTGAGTTTCTTCGTTGCAAAATTAATAACTTATGAACCAAGTAATTTAAATAGCATATGACAGATAATTATTTAACCTATTAAAAATATGTTTAAACAAGGTGCTACTCGTTTTAGATGGTTAGTTATAATTGATCATAGTCAACATTTATAAATATCATAGAAATTTCACGTTTATTTTACAAAGAAAATTTATTTTTTCACCCTTTTTTTTGTTTTTAATGTTTTTAACTTTCAAAAAAAAATGTGAAAAAATAACTTCTTGTTTTGTATCAGCAGGCGTACTATTTTTTGTACACCAGGGCTGCAAAAAAAACAATTTCTGGAACCATGACTTTTTAACGTTTTTTGCCTCGAGGTGAATGGGCGCTGCAGAATTCGATTAAGAAAAATTTAAAGAACATTTTACAAAAATATGGCAAATGTACAAAAATGTACAATTTTGGTATTTTCCATCAAAGTTGAAAAATAGTGAAAATATGGACAGTTAGTAAATAATTAATTACCTGGAGAAACAAAAAGGAAACAGCAAAATATTTATTCTATTGTATACCTAATAAGTACACCCAAAAAAAAAACCAACATTCACCTCGAGGTGAATGGGCGCTGCAGAATTCGATTAAGAAAAATTTAAAGAACATTTTACAAAAATATGGCAAATGTACAAAAATGTACAATTTTGGTATTTTCCATCAAAGTTGAAAAATAGTGAAAATATGGACAGTTAGTAAATAATTAATTACCTGGAGAAACAAAAAGGAAACAGCAAAATATTTATTCTATTGTATACCTAATAAGTACACCCAAAAAAAAACCAACAGTTTAAACTTAATACGCGTTGTCTCAAAATTATACTCCAAGCAGTATAACGAGCTTAGTATTGATTTCATACATAATAATATAACTTTTATACTGAAAAGTTTAGCTTTTATACTCAGTAGTTTAAATTGTATATTTTCGAGTATCATTTTTATACGAACCTACATCGAAAATTCGATAACATAGTGCTATCTTTGTTTGTCGCATTAGGGATTTTTGTCAAGTCTTGGTAAATCTAAAAATAGATTCTTGTATGGGTTATGTTATTCGCCCCGCATATGGCATCCTCGTATAGCTATTTATGACGATATTTCGTGTAATGCCGAGTGGCGGGAGGGGTAAGACACTCGCCTGCCATACATAAGGTTGGGAGTTCGAGCCCTGGGTGAGGCGAATTTTTTTCAGTTTATGTTTTCTTGTGTTTATTTGTCATTCAGATCGCATATGTATATAATTATGTAATAAAAATATCACATTCTCTTAAAATCAACCATAGATAAAAAAGAAAGCAATTGTCGCAACGAGCATAGTAGGGAAATAAATAAACTTTTTACGATATGTTAGATATACGGGCGAAAAGCTGGTTTTTATACAAAATAATATGGAATCTATAATTTTTGCTTACAAACAGTTTATAGAGTTAATACGAAATAGTTTAGAATTTATACGCAAGAGGATAGAATTTAAACGATTTGTTATATTGCGTAGTATAAAACTTATACTGCGTAGTATCAAATTGATAAAGTCGAAAGTATACATTTTATACTTTCGAAAGTATAAAATCAATAAGCATTCTTATTAAGACATTTTTAATACTCGAAAGTATACAATTCATGTAACAATCGTATCGATTCTATGACGATTTTTTTTTGGGTGTACAAATTTCACCTGAAACTTTGTCGAATTGCATCCAAATTGGTCAACTTTAAAAAAAAAACGGAACCTATTGATATTTTGCATTTGTAATATTTAAACAATTATTTATAAAATGTGTCTATTCAAAATATCGAACGCGAACATGAAATTTTTAATTTTTGCAACGCCGTTTGTTTTAGAGGCCCCATAGTGCCGTGGTGGAACTTATGCCCAAGGATGCCTGAATATCACGGTATGTAACATGTCGATTTTGGTCAATCATTACGCGCACTACATCGACATTTGCTGGCACAACTGTTTTTAGACGACTTTCGCGAGATGCGTCATTAGTACTTTAAACTGTTTGAGTGAATTTATGTTACAAAATACCAAACTTTTCAATGGAAACATTAAATTACGCCTGGCCACACAAGAAAGCATTAGGTCAGAAATATAAAAGGCATCCCCATATTACAGTTTCTTAACTATTACACAATACTTGCAGTCAAAACTTGACTTTGTTTTTCCAGTTGGATTTTTTTCATCAAAGTTCTTAAAACTTTACGGTTACGAAATTTGCTTAAGGGAAATTTTAATTTTTTATTTTATTATGTATGATCTAAAACTTTCGTTTTACGTTTTTAAGTGGAAGTTTTAGAACTTCATATTAATACGTTTTTTTTTGAATAAACAAACATAATTTTTTATCTCTCTTTTAAAAAATAATATTTTAAAAATATAAATGAACGTTATACTTTGTCTAATTAATATGAACATTCTCAAATCAAAAATGAATTTTTAATGTCACTTTTTTAAATAAACATTTTAAAAATGAAAATAGAATGTTTTATCTGTATATATACACTTTATGGAGGCAGAGATTTCTTCTTTTGCGTGTTACATACATTAATAACACCAGTTTACAAAAAAAAAAAAAAAAAAAAATGTTGATGCGAAATTCTGGTAGAGTTGAATCCCCAGATCACGAAAATGGATTTTAATTTTTTTTTTATATAGATACGTTTTTTTTAAAGGTTTTTTAAAGTTTTACACAACAAGAATCAGCTCTTTTCACGTTTATAATTTCATAGCTCAAGTTGTAGCCAACCAATTTAGCTAACTAACCTTTCGATTTATGTATTTTGGATAAGTACTTTGTGTGCTATAGCTCGTTAACTCAAATGTTAACATGCTGCTAGCATCCTAAAAACTCGAAAAAAATCCGTTGAAAAATCAAAACGTGCTTTTTTTATAAAGTTGATCGCCCAAAGTATCAAACAGGCCTACAACTCCAGAAATCCGCTGAAAAATAGATTTATCGTGGATTTTCAAAGCTATGTAAGATGAGATTTTTTTTTTTAATTATTGGCCGGATGTCTACTAGTAGAATAAACACAGTGTTGGACAACGCCTTTAGATGGTTTGATAACTTTCCTAGATGTGATGAACATTCGGATTTAGCTATGAAAAAAATTGAAGTCTTGTAATCAAAAATTTACAAAATTAAGTTGAAGTAAGATAAAAATAAAATAATTGCCTTTATATACATACATAGACAATGTATTAATTTGATTTGGGTCACTGGTACTATTAAGGGGCTATGCGGCCTCGCGGCTATAAAACGTGGTATAAAAACAAACCTTTTTTTCTGCAGAAAAATTATAGCAGGAGTATTCTGTACAAAAGCGCCCCCTTCATCAACATTTCATTAACGTTTCATCAACATTTCAACAACATAATTTTTGAAGAGAGAAATTGAGCAAGAGAGAATTGAGAGCGAGTCGGTTTTGACACGATTGAACGAGAGCGTCGGCTTGGCCGAAGCCGAAGTCGGCGCGTTGATGAAACATTGATGACAACGGCCTATTGATGACAACTGGTACTCCAGGGTGTGTACTGTTTTGCACATATGTACGCGCATACCCCTAAGTATATGTACGTTTCCTATATTAGGGATAAACGGACACTCCGTTGGTCAAGAGATAAGACTAAATTGAAGAATCTCATGACTGGTTCTTAAACGCGGACTGTAAAATAAAATTCAATTTGAAATATTAGCAAATGAAGACGTATTTTTATATAGTTCTTCTTTTTATTCTTATTGATTGTAGCGAGTATAAAAATTATAATTCTATTAGGAATTCAAGAACCCCATCCATTGAAAATAAGGAAACTATAGATGGTAATGTCTATCTGACACACGGTTTTTTTTGTGCATACCAAATCAGTGCGGCATCTGCAGCGTCTTCGTCGATAGAACGCAGCAAATTCCATCAATGACCAACATTGACCTGAAGAGAGGGAATTAAAAATATAGTCATCAGTACTGCCACCCGCATTAATACACTACTTATTGGAAGCTAAGCAAGCGCGACTCTATATGTCATCAAATGCAAATATTGTAGGGCATATGACAGATCCCATACCCAATCTAGGTTCTGTTTATGTTGTACAAAATAATTCTTGGAAGCTCTTTGAACCGTTGGGCTCACATCTATTGTTGAAATTTTTCCGATTCCGATTCATCAAAAATAGATTTGGTTTCCGTTGCAAAAATGACAAAACGACGACAGCACAATCCACAGATAATCGAACGCAGTCTGGGCTTTGTACCCGCTCTACTTTCTGAGCACGTATAGTGTATGTTGCGGAGGTCGGAGTACTCAAACAATGCGCGCTTTAAATTAAATCAAATATTTAGCTTCCTAGCCTCCATGGGGCCCTACAAGTTAAATGATTTCATTTGCGAGAAATTCTCCTAATAGTTTCTCGCCTTTTTCCCATTTTTATGTCACGACCACGGCAGACCTCTTTGAAATTCGAACCGGAGCCAGTACACCAAAGACCCGTATAATAAAGTAAAAGGAAAAAAACGGAACCTACAATTCTTTTACTTCGCCCAGCAAAAGTTCTTTAAATGGAATGATAAAGTCAAGAAAGTGCACTTTTGGCAGAAAAGCCGGAGATGGAAACGGCAACAACTAGCACTCTTATGTGTAACAGAAAATTCGCTGAAATAATGGCCCCGAAGCCTTGGCATTAACTTGGTCTTAAGCGAGCACCAGAAGCAGTCATCCAGATACGTATGCGTGTGCAAGTGTGCTCTGTGCATCTGAGAATGTGCATAAAATTGAATGCCCCTGCCCCTTTTGCTGGTAAGTTATGCCAGCAGCTTTTGGGAGGAATATGTCAAAGCTGTCGAAACATCTTCGTCTCTGTTGCATTATGAATGCCGCATAATTTAAGCGCAAACACTGTAGCATGGTGTGGCGCAAGAACTTTGCTCGAACTTAATAAGAGTAACTCCGCTTTAAGGCGCCTGCTGTCGCGTCCGGTAAGGAACCGTTGGACCAGACTTTTTGCAACTCATCTTGCCACAGTCAGAAACCCTCTGAAATGTTACCCTGCTCCTGGTTGACAGAAGCAACTTGAAAACCTGCTGCTCAACGGAAAACTTTGCTTCTCAGGCGGCCACAAGTGTCTGCGTGCGTGCCGTGTCCTCTTCCGGTCAATTGCTTTGTAATGTCCACTTGCTCTGCAGTTCCACGGGCAAGTGTGCATAGCACCAAGATATTACGTGCATAAGTGTGTGTAGAAGGCAGGTACCACAGCTAGATAAGTTCATCGCATCGTGGGGGATCATAATTTTTCTGAAATATAATTCCTCTCGCTCTAAACTACATTCTCATTCTGCTCTATTCAGTAGTGACAGTTTTCTTTCATTTTACACGCCGTTGACAGTCATGAAAATGCCACAAGTTTGGCGATTGAGGTCTGTTGTGTCAGTATCAGTATCTGTAGACATCTCAGTTACTGTCGGCGGCTTTGCATTCTGTCTTTAGGTCCTCGTATTTGAGCACGTGCCACACGTAAAAGTTACAAATGCCGCAATACCAGCCGCAGCCCAACTGCCGCTGATAATGTTCACACAGAAAGAAAGAACAAAAAAAAACTTCTTTCGATATTCATAACACAATTTTCCTTTAAAAATCAACAAAAAAAGTAAGTAAAGTAAAAAAGTATGTAACCAATTTATTATTTTGTTAATTGTTTAACGTAACATATTAAACAATCATAAAATAACAAAAAAGAAAAAAAAAATAAAAACTACCCTTGTTGCCGTTTTTTTTTTTTTCGAAATCATTAGGACTACAAAATATCGTCCCACAAGGGTATTCGTTTGGTTTTTTGTTTAGGCATTTAATATTATTGTTTTTTGCGTTTAATTCAGTATTTTGTGTGCAAGCCGTTATTTTTTCAATAGCTTAAATAGTCGACATCGACTTTACTAATTTTGGGCAAATCACGTCGGGGCCGCTCCTTAAAGGCAACCTTATGATACTGGACTTGAAAGGTTAAGATCGGCTTGATAGGGCTTGAAGGGTATTATTATTTTGTCCAGAAGTTTGAAACACAGTGAAGGAAGCATAGAAAGCACTCCGACCATATAAAGTATACATTTTCTTGATCAGCATCACCAGCCAATCGATCTAGCCATGTCCGTCTGTCGGTCTGTGTGTCTGTCTGTCTGTCCGTCTATCCGTTTGTCCGTTTGTCCGTACATCTGTCCGTCTGTCTGTCTGTCCGTTGCTACGCAAACTAGTCTCTCAGTTTTTGCTTGACACTGTCGTTGGAAACTAAACGCCTATCACAGTGGATCCCATAAATATTCGCTTCTTTTATTTTCAACTTTAAACCAGAATAAAATGTAAAAGCTTGTCTTATTACCTATTCATAGAGGTACATTTATTAAGGTTTAAACAAATAAACAAAAAAGCTTCAAAATCTGCGTTACTTTAATATTTGGTTTTATCTTATAAAACTTAAATAAACTCAATTAAATATTTGGTATGATACCCGTTAATTTTTATAGTATCACCTTAACGTTTTGGCATATTTTCAATAATTTTTATTTTTTTTGAATATTCTTAGCCAGTAGCCACTCAAAGGATAAGGATGATATTGTCGTTTTTGCACACGGCGCACAGTAGCGCCTTTTCTCATTTTGCGTTGCTAAAATCGTAACTTTTGAACCAAATAAGATAATCAAATAATTTAAACGGCATTTTACAGGTAAATGTTGTAAAATTTTTATATGTATTGGACAATATGCCACGCCCACCCATTCGCCTTTTTATAGGGTATCAAAGTGAAAAAATCTATTTTATTCAATGAAAACAATTTTTTAAAAACATTTTTTATTTAATTTTTTATCTTTATTTTTATGTATTTGCTTAAATAAAAATAATTTGAAAACTTAAAAAAAATATTTAAAATTTTTTGTTCTTTAATTTTTTTTTTTCTAGTATATTTTCTAGTATATTTTTTGGTATGTATTACGTTGAATCGGTATTTTGGTATATTTTACCCTGAGTTGTTTTAGGTTATTGCATTGCATTTCCGCAGCTGCAGCGTGCTGCAGCAGATGTAAGTTGATTCTGGTCCAGAAAAGATCAACGAAGGTTTTGTATGTAGTGTGTATGAGTGCCGAGCCGTGCCAAAAAAGATATAGACTACTTTAGCCAGAAAAAAGTGAAAAAAATTGACCCCTGGCAGGTAGCGATTTACCTGTACAAGCCCAAACCCAATTCTGATTTTTTTTGGATCAGTTTACAGTTTATGAATGTATCTGTTATTTAAAGTAAAAATCATGAGGTTAGGTAATCTATTTTTTGTGTAATATTACCTGAAAGTCAACCAATTTCCCCTTTTTTTTTTTTGTATGATGCAAAAATGGAAACAAAGCTCGACTTTGAAGGCTCATATCTTCTACAAAAAAAATCTTAAAATTGATTTTATTGGAAATTCTGAATCTATGGGAAATTTCCTGTCGAATAAGTGTGGTTTAAATCGTTTTTGCGACTACGACATTTTTGATTTTAGCAACGGCTTTTGTTCGAGAGGCGCTACTGTGCGGCGGTCCAACTCACTCCACAAATTGTCAATACGATGAGGATGACGCGATTGGGGCGGCGGTTTCAATACGTTTGGGCAGTTGTAAAGCAAAAAGGACTTGACTTTATGAGCCTTGTGATTCGAGTCATTGTCCTGATATAACTTGAACGTGTTGCCAATGACCGTTTTCTCCGCCGACTGCTTCAAATTTTCTTTCAACATTTTCAGGTACTGGTCTTGGTTCATTATGCCATTAATAAATACCAAGTTACCGACTTCTTTGGGGCTACACCCAAATCATCACGCTTCCACCGCCGTGTTTCACGGTTGGTCTGAGAGGCTTCCTCTGCAGCTCAGTATTTGGTTTCCGACAAACCATGGTCTTGCCGTCACTGCCGAAAAGGTTGACTTTACTTTCATCCAAGAAAATGACGTCGTCCTACCAACTTTTGTCCTTCTTAGAGTACTCCGGGGTAAAATTTTTCGTTAATTTTCGGTTGCGCTCAGACAGCAACGGTTTTTCTTCGAGCGACTCTGCCGTTGTACCTTTGTTTTTTTATCGTTCGCTGAATGGTTTGCGCTGAAACCGTCTTTCCGTGCTCAACAAAGAGTTCCGCCTTCAATTCCGAAATATTTAGTCGAGGATTTTTTTAAAATTTTCCGACTATTTCAGCTTCTTTGCCACTCTTCCCTCATTTTTAAATCTTTGGACGATGCCACCGACCGTATTGGGCTTCATTTCCAGGATCTGGGAAACTTCCTTATATGTTTTTCCCTCTAAATGTAAATGGAGGACAAGTTCTCGCTGCTCCAAGGACCAAAATTTGCTTTGCGGCCCATTTGAAAATTTGGGGCTAAAACTCAATGTTTTTGGTTTATTTTGCTCAGTGAATGCTAGTCGATGTTGGCTTCTCTGGGAAACCCATTTTTTGCCGAATATCGAATATTAAAGTAATGTATACTTTGAGCTTTTTTTGTTTTAGATTTTTTTTCTGTAAATTTAAAAAGAAAGTTTTAACATATTTATTTATTTATCTATGGAAAGGTAATATTACAAGCTTTAATATATCAATTTTTTAAATGATGTATTTTCTTAATCTTATACATTTTATTCGGGTTTGAAGTTGGAAAAATAAAATCCGAATATTAATGTGATCCACTGTACATACTTCTTCATGAGAAATTTTAGTAAACCTTCGTCAGTATTCTAAGGAAAAAATCAACATAATAATAATATTTGGATTTATAGTCAGTATAACGGAAATTACCTTCTGGTTTCCTAGACCATTTCACCATTTTGTTTGACCAAAGACAGTCTTAGCATGAGGCGATTTAAGGAATGGTTCTCTTTTCATATTCTTTCCATTATGCTGAGTTCCATTATCGTTTTTCTTTCAAAGTGAACGATCGTGTTTTCGTTTTGCGCCTCGTACTTGTGTTAATTCTATGCTTCTTCCTTTAATTTGCAACAGCATGCAGCTGTTTTTGTGTGTTAATAATACTATAAATTTCAAAAGTAGTTTGGTGCCGAGATTGGTTATTTTCATTTTTATACCCGGTACAATGGTATTATAAGTTAGTACCAACCGAGAATGTATGTAACAGGCAGAAGGAGGCATCTCCGACCCCATAAATTATATATATTCTTGATCAGCATCACCAGCCGAGTCGGTTTATATAGTACTATATACAGCCGTAGATTTGAAAATCTGCTACGATAGTCCGATCAGAACCATTTATATCTTGATAAAAAGGTATTGTAAACCTCTTTGAAACTGCATACTAAGATTTTTCAAAAACGGATTAGTTTAGGAGAAATGAGAGTGAAAGTGCGAAATTAAAAATTTTGAAAATTGGAGCTTTTGGGGCCGGTGGAGCAAAAATCCCAAATATTTTATGTTGTTGTGATACGCGTCTAATGACACCTCGATCATCATGATCTGATACTCCGTTCAAAAGATATTCAATAAACAAGATTTTAACGGCCTTTTCGAAATTTGAACGTTTGTTCTGTTGTTTGTCTGTCTGTCTGTCTGTGTATCTGTCGATTTTTTTGTTTTAGAGTTCTGGAACCACTTTTATTTTATTAAACAGCTCGAGGTAAACATTTTTAGTTTTACGACTTTTTGGGTTTCCCCCTAGTTTGGCGGGAAAACAGCTAAAAAAGCCAGATTTCCCGCACCCATAACTTCTTAACGACTAAAGCTACAGAAACGTGCTATATGTCTTTTGAAAGGTATTTTGAAATGATAATTGCTTTGCCTTGACATAATTTAACTATATAAAATATTAAACATTTTTTAATTAAAACTAATTTTTTTTTTAATATTTGAAGTTTTCTTAAAAATGACTCTAACGATTTTGATGGTCACTCAAGGCCATATAGCCCTTGAGATTGCTCAACTTTTGGTATATATCACATATCCGGGAAAATTCGCTTTCTCGAGATATTACTCATTAAAATTAGTAGCGAAGATCCCACATACCTAACCTTTTACATGCTCTATACATACATTTATATAAAAATCATGTAGAGTCATATAGAGACGTGCACAATGCAATAAAATTTAAAACCATCAAGGAAATTTAACATAATTTAAATTTAAAAGAAATCGTTAATTTTTATACCCTTGCAGAGGGTATTATAATTATGACCAGATGTTTGCAACGCAGTGAAGGAGGCATCTCCGACCCCATAAAGTATATATATTCTTGATCAGCATCACCAGCCGAGTCGATCTAGCCATGTCCGTCTGTCTGTCCGTCTGTCTGTCTGTCTGTCCGTCTGTCGGTTTCTACGCGAACTAGTCTCTCAGTTTTTGAGCTATCGAGCTGAAATTTTCAGCATAGTCCTATTTCTTTAGCACGCAGTATATATGCCGGAACAACCGGAATCGGACTACTATATCCTATAGCTGCCATAGAAATGATGGCGAAATTAATGTAAAAAAAATTTTAACTTCTCTGTTTTTCAACGTATTATAACAAATTTTGAGATATAGTAGTTTTTTATGGTTCTAGAATTACGGTTTTAATTTCATTAAGATCGGACCACTATATCATATAGCTGCCATAGAAGCGATCGGTCGATTTATATGAAAATGTAAAATTCTACATGTAAAATGTAAAATTTACAAAATTCGATGTTTTTTCAACATTACTAATATGGTTCGATTTTCAATGATCCAATTGCAGACTGCAAGGGTATACCAACTTCGGTTTACCGAAGTTAGCTTTCTTTCTCGTTTTTTTTTATTTTAATCTAATTGTTGCGTTTTCCACTACTTTGGCGGGAAAAAAAGAATTTTCTCGCGCCCATAACTTCTGAACGACCAAAGTTACAGAAACGTGCTATATTTCGTTGGAAAAGTATTTTGATATGATAATTACTTTGCCCTGACAAAATTGTTCTAAATATTATAATTAGGAATTTTAAGATTAAAACATTTTTTTTTAATGGCTTTTATGATTTTTATAGTAACTTCAGGCCGTATAGCCCTTGAGATATTTCTTGGCCGTATAGCCCTTGAGATATTTCGGGGTACAAACCATATCTCCGAAAATTCGCTTTCTCATCAAAATTAGTAGCAATGATCCCATATAGCTAACTTCTTATATGAAGTTTGTTTGTTAATCAAATAAAAACACCTCTTAACGAGGTGAAATTAAAGTGTTTTCATTTGATATCAGAAGTTTTTTAAATGACATATGTATGTACATACATAGGTCTCCCATTGTTGTTATAAGTTATTGTTTGAAACTCAAATGGGAAAAAATCATTAAAAAATGCATATATGGGACAATTGCTACTAATTTTGATGAGAAAGCGAATTTTCGGAGATATGGTTTGTACCCCGAAATATCTCAAGGGCTATACGGCCAGGAGTGACCATAAAAATAGTAAAAGCCTTTAAACAAAAAAAAAATTTTAAAAAATAATTAATTAAAAAAATAATTAATTTTAATTCTAAATTCTTAATTATAATATTTTGAAAAATTTTGTCAGGGCAAAGTAATTATCATATCAAAATACTTTTCCAACGACATTTCTGTAACTTTAGTCGTTCAGAAGTTATGGGCGCGAGAAATTTCCTGTTTTCCCGCCAAAGTAGTGAAAAACGCAAAAACTAGACTAAGTTCAAAAAAAGAAATTTAAAACGATTTCTTTTAAATTTAAATTATATTAGATTTTCTTCGATGGTTTTAAATTTTATTGCATTGTGCACGTCTCTATGTGACTCTACATGATTTTTTACATAAATGTATGTATAGTGCATGTAAAAGGTTAGGTATATGGGATTTTTGCTACTAATTTTAATGAGTAATTTCTCGAGAAAGCGAATATTCCCGGATATGTCTTTTATACCAAAAGTTGAGCAATCTCAAGGGCTATATGGCCTTGAGTGACTATCAAAATCGTTAGAGCCATTTTTAAAAAAACTTCAAAAACGTAAAAAAAAAAAATTAATTTTAATTATAAATTTTTAAATATTATATTTAAATAAATTATGTCAAGGCAAAGCTATTATCATTTCAAAATACCTTTTAAACGACATATAGCAGGTTTCTGTAGCTTTAGTCGTTTAGAAGTTATGGGCGCGGAAAATCTAGCTTTTTTAGCTGTTTTCCCGCCAAACTAGCGGGAAATCGAAAAAGTTGTAAAACAAAAAATGTTCAGCTCGAGCTGTTTAACAAAATAAAAGTAGTTCCAGGACTTTAAAACAAAAAAATCGACACACAGACAGACAGACAAACAACAGGACAAACGTTTTCATTTCGGAAAGGCCGTTAAAATCTTGTTTATTGAATATCTTTTGAACGGAGTATCGGATCAGGATGATCGAGGTGTCATTCGACGCGTGTTTAAAGCTAGATCACAACAACGTTAAGAAATTTGGGATTTTTGCTCCACCGGCCCCAATAGCTCCAATTTTCAACATTTTCAATTTCGCACTTTCACTCCCATTTCTCCTGAACTAATCCGTTTTTGCATTAGTATGCAGTTTCAACGAGGTTTACAATACCTTTCGATCAAGATATAAATGGTTCTGATCGGACTATCGTATCAGATTTTCCATTCTACGGCTGTATATAGTAGTCTCCTTGCGCACCACAGTCTCGGTGCTCATCGTCACTACGTGGACTGCCGTCCACAGTGATCCCATATAGCTAACTTCTTATATGAAGTTAGTTTGTTAATTTTTCCCATTTGAGTTTCAAACAAAAACTTATAACAATGGAAGAGCTATGTACATATGTCATTTAAAAAACTTCTGATATCAAATAAAAACACCTCTTAACGAGGTGAGATTAAAGTGACGATGGCACATTCAACTCAAAAAATTTCTGTTACCAAATTTTGTGACAATTAATAGTTATTTAAACAAAAATATTTAAAAAGTTTTTTTTTACTAATTTCAAAATCGGCACTTAGCTGAAAAATTTAAAAAGGCAAAATAGGCAGCGTGCCGATTTTGAAACTAATTAAATATTTTTGTTTAAATAACTATTAATCGTCACAAAATTTGGTATGAGAAAATTTTGAAGTTGAATGCGCCATTGTCACTTTAATCTCACCTCGTTAAGAGGTGTTTTTATTTTATATAAGAGAGACTGTTAACCATGTCGGAATCCTGATTTCAGGATCCTCTTATTTTTTTGAGAATTACTTGCAGACCCTTAAGAAAGTTGTTAAAAAACCAACACATATTCTAAAACAAATTTATAGGAAATCAATCAAAACGATTCAAGCTAATCCTGGGCGAAAACCTGATCCAGGACTACAACTTGGATGGGACCAGAAAAAATCCCTCAAATTTCGCCGTGGCCTGTATGCTATTTTAAAAGGTAAATAATGAAAAGCAAAGTGTTTCAAATATCTGTTTTTATTTTTTTTTCAGGAGCATTGGCCAAAAACTCGATGGACCCTGACAAGTGCACAAGGAAAGCCATATTAAACATAAAAAACAAACTTGCTAAACAAAAATATAGGGACAATATAAAATGTAAAAAAGAAAAATAAAGTGTTTAAGCACTTAAAATAAAAAAATATTTTATTTTATATGTATATATGCATTTCTGGGTTTTTTTCACAAGGTGACCAATGGCACAGGAACAAAAACAACGTTCCATTACAGTGCTGTGTTCTAACAGCTTAAGAAACGATTGATTATGAATTTACCTCCGACGATGCATCTTGTAGAATTACCATATTCGGTCGTAGCAGGGTTGCGCCACTGGGAGTATGAATTCGAATGCTTACTGCATTCGAAGAATGACAGATGCAATCAATTCTTGAAGTCAAATTTGCGCCCCTAGGTATTTAAAGGACGACCCAAATTTGCTCCAAAGGTTCATAACCCACGAATCGTGGGTTTATGGTTATGCCGTGGAAACCAATGCTCAATCATCTCAATGGAAGCTGCCGCACGAACCAAGACCGAAAAAAGCGCTCCAAGTTCGGTCGAATGTGAAAGTTTTGCTGACACTTTTCTTCGATTGCAGGGGCGTGGTGCATCATGAGTTGTTGCCACAGGGTAGAACGGTCAATAAGGAATATTACCTGCAAGTTATGCGCAATTTGCGCCAGAAACGCCCGGATTTGTGGAACAACAAAAATTTACTTTTGCACCACGATAACGCCCCTTTTCACACATCGATTTTTTGGCCGAAAACAACACACTAATGATGCCGCAGCCACCGTATTCCCCAGATCTGACCCCCAGTGACTTTTTCTTGTTCCCTAAACTGAAGAGGCCCACGAAAGGACGACGTTACGCTACGCTTGACGAGATAAAGACGGCATCGAAGAAGGAGCTGAACAAAATAATTAAAAATGATTATTTGAAGTGCTTCGAAGATTGGAAAAGTCGACCATACATGTAGTCCAACAGGACTTACACATACCACACTTGGAGAAAAAAGTAAAGCAGGTAATTTCCAACTGTATTGAAAGCATCACACATAATCAAAAACGTATAAATTAAGAGAAACATCTACACGCTATGATCATTTAGGATCGCTGGACATGACGTCGAAAAGCTACAAGCTTCGCTGTAGTAGATGGCTTTTCGAAATATTATTGGATATGTCCTACCAAGTCCACAAATTCAGAAGAAGTTATGAGACATTTGGAATTTCATTCCACAAAGAATCATCAGCGATAAGGGAGTTGCGTTTACATCACATTCTTTTAAAGAATTCTGCAGTAAAAACAAGATCACATTGGGACTACAGCAGGTGCACCAAAGCAGCAGCACCTGTAAAACTTTAAAATATCTTAAAAAAACGTATCCCTAGAAATATAATGTAAAGCCATTTTCGTGATCTGGGGATTCAACTCTACCAGAACTTCACATCAACAGACTTTGAGCATTTTTTTTTTTATTTTGTAAACTGGTGTTATCTTACATATTTCTTGTATTTAATTTTAAGGTATTTTTTACCGATTACCGATCATAAATGAGCTGAGATCAGAACCTGTGGCTACAGTCTGCAACGCATTTGAAAGAAAAGGTTAAATTCAAATATTTTGTTTCTTCAGTAACAGAAGCCGAAGCAAAAAACAAAAGCACGACTGCGATGCTGATTTAACTTTTTTTTCCTTCCATAACAGCAGCAGTAGAAGCATAAGCAGAAAACTTAACTGACGACTGTGCTGCTGCTTTGACTTAAGCCTAGTACGCAGACAGTATACCAGTTCGCAACCCGAAAAAGATTTAATGTTTTTCTAGTGTGACCGTTTCTAAAAACGCTCTTCGGCATTTTTGGGAGATACCATACCAATCATACCAATCATAAATCAGCAGCTTTATATTTACAATTATACCAGTATCTTGGTCAATGCTCTAGAATGGTTAAAAAAAATATATATAACCCTAGTCAAAATTATTTTCACAACACACAATTATTTGCACATCCCAACTTCTTTTAGTTGTTATTCTTGTTGTTGTTGATCAATTTCGCTGAAATAAATGCTATCGCTTAGCTTGATCTATGCGGAAGCGACACAAAAAGAAATGCGAAAGATAGCGGTTCATAGGACAAAGCTAAAAGCAAAAGAAAGAAAGCTTATCAGTTGTCAGAAGTATTTGAGCACGTTTTATTCGCGTCAGAAGTAATTTCACAAAACTTAGTTTGATTTATTTCAGCTTAATATCTAATTTTAACAAAAGATTTTCTTAATTTTATCAAAATACATTATTAATATTTAGTTACACCACCTTTAGCATCAATGACAGCTTGTAGTCTTTTAGGTATTGACCTTACCAAGTTTGGGCAAATTTAAGGGTCAATTTGGGCCAAATTTCGTCAATTTCAGCGATGACTCCGTCGCGTTTTCTATTTTTATCAATGGTTCTTTGATTTTTTATAAAAGCCCAAACGTTTTCGATGATATTTAGGTCTGGGCTTTGTGGGGGCCAAGGAAGAACCGCCTGATTAAGATCACTCAAAAATTTGGTCGGTATCCTACCCTTGTGGCATGGAGCGTTGTCCTGCTGAAGAGTCCATTCATAAGTAGGAAAAAGTCTATTTCCTGACATAAAAGCATGGTCATTAAGGATTCGAACGTATCCGTTCTGGTTTAAAGTTCCTTCTATCGGTACGAGGTCTCCGAATCCATAATAGGAAAGGCATCCCCAGAACATGACTGTGCCACCACCAAACCTATTGATTGACTGGGCTGCCAAATGCTTTTGGTTTTTCTTCAAATGCAAAAATGATGGCCGTAGGACCCCTGGAACTGAAATGCAGCCTCATCCGTCCATAAAACATTAAACCAAAAGTCAAGAGGCTTCTTAATATATTCCAATGCAAATTGAAGGCGTTTTGTTCGGTTGGTTGGTGTGATGTCAATCACTTTGCGGACAACATATGTTTTGAAATCAGCTTCTTTTAGCCTGCGACGAATTGTAGAATCACTTATTTGTTTACCAATTATATTTTTTGGTTCTTGGGCAATTTTTACTGGACTTGCACTTGAATTGCTCGCTACAACTCCTAGTAAGTGCCTGCATTGTCTTTGGTCCAACACAGGTTTTCGGCCTGATCTTTTCTTATTTTTTAAAGTGCCAGCTGTAGCAAACTTTTTTACTAAGTAGTAGACATTTCTGCGCGAAATTTGATAAAATTTAGCGATTTCAGCTGCTGAAATACCGGCTTTAAACTTAATAACAATTTCAGCCCGGAGCTCAAGGGTTAACTCCCTTGTTTTAGGCATTTTGTTTAGATTAATGTTAAAGATAAATGATTATTTTAATTGACTTTTCACTGAATTGAATTTATTAGAGCAAACGAACCGTCACTTGTCGCTGCAAACCAAATACTAATGACGAAATTGCATTGTGAAAATAATTTTGACGCACCGAAAACGTGTGCAAATACTTCCTTTTTGTGTCGCTTCCGCATAGATCAAGCTACGCGATAACATTTATTTCAGCGAAATTGATCAACAACAACAAGAATAACAACCAAAAGAAGTTGGGATGTGCAAATAATTGTGTGTTGTAAAAATAATTTTGACTAGGGTTGTATATTTTTACAATTATATATTTTATATCTGAAAGACACTTTGATTGGATTCTCTTGACCATGCACAACCGCCTCTTTCTCCCTATTACTTGTCAAACATTCTTTCCTGGATCGACAACGAGGACAAGGGCCGCTCTACCAGCTGCTGCTGGTGATTCTGTTCTTACCGATTGAAATTAACCACCATCTGGGTTGTGGCGGTGGTTGCCGCAGCTATTCCTGCTGCCACCAAATTGTTGGACTGGTGAAATGATTCAAAGTTACTTCGTTCTTGATGGATGCGAGACTCTGATTGTACACCATATCCTTGCTGGCATACATTTGGTTAGAGTTGGTACTGCTCCTGCTCCCTGTTCTGTCCGTTGCTGTACATGTTCTTTTCCAGCTTGGCAATGAAGGTTTTGTCCACCCAGACACTGGTCTCAGCAGCTGTGACCTCTGTACAGTATGATCTACAGTTAATTTCTCGTTTGGACTCTCATTTATTCAGGGTTTCGGGAGTTCCCCTGTGAAATTCATCATCCTAGCAGCAGAGGAATCTTCGCTTTCTGAGTTAGTAATACGCAAAGACCTTTGTCCGAAGTCCTGGTTAAGGGAAGTATTCGAAAAACCTTCATTTCCGGTGGTCCTGCGCTCAGCCAAAGATGTTCAGCCGATAGACCAGCAGTTCTCGCGACCTTTGCATGTGCTTTGCCTGCCTGGATATGAGCTGCAATTGGATTGGAAACTACTCCAGATCTTGGCCACTTCACAGCAGGATTCTCCCCACTAGAAGATCGTGTTCTATGTAGCCAAAATCTTATCGGATCGTTTCAGAATGGACGCTCTACTTGAGAGGAGCTTCCATTTCCGATTCCTGAGCATTGTTGGTCTCTGGGCCAGCGATGAGCAGCTATACTTCTACAAATATCCGAGCTTCCGGAGCAATTACCTCTGCAATCGTCGCCCATCTCTGACCAGATTTTGCCCAACATGCAGGGTCATCTAATAATGCCTGACCATTGGACTACCATGTAAAAGTATCGACAACACCGAATACTACCATATTTTTCTGATCTAGTATGCCTTGAAAAAAAAACTCCACTACCATATTTTTCAGATCTAGTATGCCTTGAAAAAAAACTCCACTACCATATTTTTCAGATCTAGTATGCCTTGAAAAAAAACTCCACTACCATATTTTTCAGATCTAGTATGCCTTGAAAAGAAAGTCCGCTTCTAAAAAAGCTGTCACTGAGACCTGCCTATGGAAAAGACCCCTGACTTCAGTCGTAATACATAAACTCATCAGAACACACTGTTCGAAGCATATTTTGTTGTATTTTTTATTTATAAATTTTTTTATTTTATTTATTTTGTTTGAGAAAATATTACTTTCGCATATTAATCTGCTCCTTAAACACTGTTTTTTGCTATGGAAGCAAAGTTGAGAACATTCATATTCTCCTCGTAGCATGTGTTCATTTACATTATTTATTCTTTATTTCTTTTATTTTATTTTTATTTGAGAAAATATGGCTTTGTGATACCGTGAACGCTTCGCATAGATCTTGCCCTGCAAATGCATCTCCCTGGGGTACACTACACGGAACTTTTCGCGATCCTCCTTGGGAATATCATCGCCGATCATCGTGTAGTCAATAACCACCACCTTGAACAGGCAGTCTGCTTGTCTCGATGAGCATGCTGCAGCATCGGGGCGCAGCTCGTCGAAAGGAAGAAGCCATGGCGAGGCGAGGGCTTCCGGGTCAGTATAATCCTCGCAATCCTCGTTGCATTTGCGCTTATTCATGTTACTTATTTTTATTTTTTATTTTATTTTATTTTTTTCATTTTTTTTTAAGAAAATATTACTTTTGCATATTACTCTGCACGCTCAGTTCCCTTGATCACGGGCTGGATCTGTGCCCCGACCTGGGCGCCCCTTATCAGCGACTAAAGCATGTGATCAACGAGGACCACACGTTCGAGACAGCGAACGAGTCAGTCAATTACAGTCGCGCGCACTGCTCATACTCAAGTACAATCGCTCGACATCACAGTGGACAAGTACTACGAGGAAAAAGTTCTTCGGCATTATTGGAAAACAAGTGATATGGTCATACGTATTTTAAATCAGCTTCGTTTTGGAATAGCTTATCTGCGCACAATGACCACCGACGCCGTGGCCCAGATTCTGTCGATCATGTACATAAACCGTTTATTTTTCCTCCTATGTGTGCAACATTCCTTCCTGGATCGACGACCAGGACAAGGGCTGCTCTACCGGCTGCTGCTATAGATTTTGTTTGTACCACCATCTGGTTGGTGGCGGTGGTTGCCGCAGCTACGCCTGCTGCCTCCAAATTGTTTGACTGATTTGAAGCTACTTCGTTCTTAATGGATACCCGACTCTGATTGTACACCATATTGCTGGCATTCATTTGGCTAGAGTTACGCTGGTACTGCTCCTGAGCCCGGTTCCGTCCGTTACACTCCTCTCAGCGGGCGGTGGCCGTCACCTCTGATGGCTTTATCTCAGTCACCGAACGTGATATCTCTTGGTGCTCATCAAAGTCAATTTATGCAAATGTTTTATATTGCCCAAATCGCTTATTATTGAATTTGCCTTTTCCAATTGAATTACTATAACTTTATCTGATCTTCTAAACTTCTGGACTCTGCATTTGTATACATTATTGTTTTTGGCGGCATCTTCTGATTTTTTCAGAAGCAGGAGCAGAAGCAAAAGCACACTAAATGAAACTTACGGAAATTTTTTAAAACTTAGTAAATCGTTGTTTAATTTAAGTATAGCTATATAGTAAATTTTATCCAAATTTAGCCAGCATATCATAGCTGCCATAGAAACTATCGGGCCAAATTGCCAGATTTTCTATTCCCATTAGTATATAAGTCGGAACGAAAAACGATCGAAATAAAGATTTCAGATTAAAACAAAATACATATATTGCTATTATTTATATTATTATCTGCTAGGTAATAAAAAAAACGTAGTTTCCTTATTTTTCTTGTTATATTCCAAGGGTCGAAATATGTGTGTAACATAAATTTCTATTGCCATGCTTTGTGTAAAAAGTTCGCTTACATCGATCACATTTTCTAATTACCCCACAGTAATAACTATTTTTCCACCAATCGCGGTTTTTGCTCGACTACATTGTTATTCATGAAGCTGGAGAGCAAGAAAGGTAAATGGAGTAAAGCTAGATTGGACACCCATCTGCTGGGAATTCTTTTTTGCGTGAGAAATTTTCAATTAATATGCGCAATAGCAGGCGAGCAGAGGTGGGATTGCGGGCACTACAGTTTTTGCATTTTTCGCATAGGAATTTGTTGCTTTGCAAATCCGCTCACTCACTGCATCCGCAATCGCTCTGTTTCCGCTTCAGATTTACGTTTTCGGGTCTTTTTTTTATGGCTGGAACGACACATGCAACATTTCATATTCAAGTGTAAATTGCATCGCAGTTGCAGTGACTCCGGAAATTTTGAAAGATTTCATATTTTTAGTGGAATGAATTAATGCAGAGTATGGAGGTGGCCGATTGTGCTTTGGTGAAGTAAAGTGGCAGATTGGGGCAACCGTGTTAGACTTGATGCCGCCAAATGTGACAAAGGAAATCCAATGTAGTTTACAGTACTTGGTGAACACCCATCTAGCTATCGCATTCCATCCAACCAGCCGACAATCCATTCATCCGCTTATTCCGGCACTTGGCAAGCGAAATTTACAATTCAAAATTCACATATTGTCTTTTGTTGTCACCATAGCTGAACGACGGAGTGCGGACTAGTCATTTTGGCAGCTGTTACTGGTTTAATTTTCCTAACAGCTCAAAATGCAAATTTTTAATCAAACACGACCCGCAATCGCGTCTCTTATGCTCCATTGATTGTAGTGCTTGTACTCGTATACCCGGGTCTGGTCATTGTCAAACAGATTTGTTTTTATTTCGTCGTTCCAGAATAAAAATAATATTCTACTCTCTCGACCAATCTTGTCTAGGGAACCCCAAAATTTTTTCCGCAACTTTTCGCACCATCTGAAACTTTATTTTCTCGAAGTAACGAACTGTTTTGAGTATATATTCTTATAAGTCTACATTTTAAGATATAGGACGAATCTTTTTAGATCACTTTTTATGTCCAAATTGAGCCTTGAAAGACATGAATGGTTTGATTTTTGAAACACTGTCAACGCATTTGTTCGATGTTTCTGAGGTTTCTTTCTCGTTTTTTTCAGTAAGCACTTTTTATTGTAAGGTATTCTGAATACAATTTACCAAACTTTTGAGGGTTTCGCCATTTCCCGCAGACCTTTTCTTTATTTGAAGTGAAACTTCTTTACGCGCGTCATGAATTTTCGGGGATGGAGTAAAACCAAGTCAGGATCGTCACGAAAATCGGCGATCCCCCCGCTCACCGTTTTGCTTGGAAATAACTGTTACAGCTTGCTTGCCGCGAGAGAGCGACGGGGCCTGTCGCTAACAGGCCGGGGGCCTGTCGCTATACAATTTTTGTGTCCATTTTCGTTGTATGAAATGAGAGGTCTATATGTTGTATGGTTAGTGGTTGTAGGCTTTAATTCTTCCCTTTTCCTCCTCGGATAACAAACGACCACCCGGCATTCTATTACGAATTCATTAAATTGTTAATAGAAGTATAAAAAAAATTAATTGAAACCAAACCTGTCTCTCTAATCGCAATAATTGAAATGTGTCGCATAGTTTTGTTACACTTGCAGACATAGCAAAAACCGAGCTTCTGTGCTTTTTTCACCGCTACTTGAAAACGGAAGATTTAACTAGATATAAAAACAAATTTATTAAAGCAGAATTCATTAAGCTTGCATTCTGCATACTTGGTTTTTTTGTATTCTGCTTTCCCATTCTCGTACGAGGGTCGAAACTAAAATTTTTGGGGTGTCGCATAATTTTGGGAAGGAGTGTAGAAGTCGTCGGCAGTCGCAGTAGCGAAAAACGATTCTCTCGACTGTTGGCTGCTTCTGATTTTTGTAGCTATTGCTTTCGATCGTAAGCATAAGTCGCTGGCAGCAGCAAGTGCGACTTTTGGAAGTCAACAGTCGTCGCAGTCGCGAAAAACTAGACATTTTGTTCTTCTTCTTTTTGTACATGCACTTTTTATTTTTATTTTTTACTCGTTTTTCTTGGTTAAAAAATTATAAGGGAAATCAAAATTTATAAGAACAAATTAAGTTGAACATAAAAGCATAATAAATAATAAGTAATAATTAATAACTAATTTTTGTCATTTTTCTTACTAAATAATTTTTATAAAATACATATATTATTGTCAAATGACGAACAAAATGACGAACAAAGCGATTGACAAAAATATATGTATTTTATAAAAATTATTTAGTAAGAAAAATGACAAAAATTAATTATTAATTATTACTTATTATTTATTATGCTTTTATGTTCAACTTAATTTGTTCTTATAAATTTTGATTTACCTTATAATTTTTTTAACTAAGAAAAACGAGTAAAAAATAAAAATAAAAAGTGCATGTACAAAAAGAAGAAGAACAAAATGTCTAGTTATTCGCGACTGCGACGGCTGTTGACTTCCAAAAGTCGCACTTGCTGCTGCCACCGACTTATGCTTACGATCGAAAGCAACAGCAACAAAAATCAGAAGCAGCCAACAGTCGAGCGAATCGTTTTTCGCGACTGCGACTGCCGACGACTGCTGCTTCGACTTACGCTCACGATCGAAAGCAACAGCAAAGCAGAATGCAAGAAAACGAAATCCGGCGACTGTTGTTGCTGTTTGATTTTGGTCGCTTTTTCATTTTTGCTTTTGCTTCGACTGCGACTTCTGTTTATTTCGGAAGCAGAAGCAAAATCAAAATCACATGAAATGAAACTTACTGCAGTTTTATAAGCACTGGTGCAAAGTGTCGACATATATAGTATTTACGCTAAGCACAATTTGACAAACATTTTAAGCTTCTCAGACCACTGTATTTTGTATGGGAATCAGGCTAAACTTTAAAGATTTATTGTGACTAAACTAAGAGCGTCCCCAACATAATTTTTATACCCAAATGTAAGTTGAAGCACCCCCTTTCTTTTTAATTTAATTTTTTGGAAGGGGCCCGTATAATAGAAAATTACCAAGAAAAGATTTAAGATTGTGTAAAAATATCAAAAAAAATTTATTTTTGACAAATATGGCCTAGAGTTCAGGCCTAAAAATATGGCAATATGGAAAAATATTGCCAAAAATGTAGGCCACTTTCCATTACCAAAAAATATGGCATTTTGGAAAAAATTTTGGGCAATAACTGCCTCGACTTTCGTTTAAGGTCAAATAGACAAAAATTTTAGGCAATCTTGCAGCTTTTTAGTCTATGAATTTTTCTGGGTTGCTGAGCGGACTTAACGCAACGTTCGAGCTTTGGCAATCGACAAAATTATGAGTTGCGCCCAAAAAAAAAGCAGAACTGAAGTTGCCAATAACTAGGCAAAGGATGCTACAAATTTGCCGAAAAGAGTTACATCTCCGATACGAAGCTAAAGTGCCAAAATCAAAGCTATTACGACGCCATTACGACGGCATAGCCTGACTTGCTTTTTACGAAAAATATAAATTTTGGGTCTATGAATTCCATAATGTCGTCTTTAGGGATGAGAAGAAATTCAATTTAAACGGCCCAGATGGAAACTAAAAGTATTAGCGAGACCCCAGCCATCCCCGGCTGACTTGCCACAGACGCAACCATGGCAGAGGCGGCCAAAAATACATCCAGTTGGAGTATGGAGCTCAAAATTTCTGTACTGCTGTATAGACCCAATATCAAGAAAATTATTAAACCAAGTCAAAAACCTTAACGAATGGTTTTTAAAATATTACAAAATAACATTTTAAAATTTTTTCCAATTGCATACTTTCAAGCTACGGAAATTCCATATTAATAAAATATATCTTATTTTCATTTTATTATCAATATAGAAAATAAAATAATAAAGGTTGTTTAAATATATAGTAGCTTTTTTAACACATACTAAATTAAATAAAACAAAGCAAATAACTATATTATACAAAAAATTATTCTAACAAATCAAAAACACATTTCGAAAGATTCGTTTTACATTTGGAGGGTGAATTTCGCTGCCCGGTTATGAAAGGATCTGAAGTTAATAACAACCGATTTATAAGGTCTTTATTATTGGCTAAACGTGAGGTTTTACGTGTATGATTGACCCGATACTTCTTAACGTCATTGTTCCTTGATTCCGCAGCTTCTTCTGAGAGCTCTCCAATTGAAACTAATGCATATTGAATAACATCTGGGGCATGAATTAGTATTTTATGAACTGAAGAAGGCAAATAATACCAGGAATACTTTAATGTTAGTTATCTTGCAGTATCTAGTGCTAATTTTCGAAATTTTTCTATATTGATTTTATATCCAGACGACAAGGCTTGCAATAATGTTGCACAATTTTCAATTGTTGTTCAATGCCACTTATTTCAGCCGATAAATGAGAATTATTAAAAACTGTTCTTGCAGTGTTGCCATCATTTGAATTTCCACTGCCACCTGTTCTTGGTTTATCGACAATAAGCCCCATCTTTCACGAAATTCGGACTGAATACTTTGTTTCTTTCTTTGATATTGTTATTTATTTTCTTCCCCTGTTATTTGCCATTGACAGATTTCAAGTTTATATGAAACGTGAAGAAAATATTCAAAGAAACAAATCGGGCGGCAATAACGGGTAGACGAAGGTCGTGGGTTTTTCCAAATAATTTTCTGTTCCTAATCATTATCAGATTTTACTAATAGTTGCAGAGGAACATATGATGTCACAAATAAGCAACTGTCTTCCGAATTATTATTATTTTCAAATGTTTGCTTATATTGGCTGTGTCCAGAACTGCCATCGAAGCCCCATTTCCCTATTAAAGTGAGGTTATTATGAGACTTATAAAGTTTATCTATTATATCGCTTTGTAACGTTAAAATGCGAGACGCAGTGTTGTCCAATAAGCTTTGTAGCGAAACTTCAATGTCAGAGTTTGTAACGCTTATTAGGTCAGGATAGCTTTCCTGTTTTTCCTTTAAAATATTTTTATAACAGGGAATAAAGTTTGCATCAATTTTACTTTAACGAAGCTTTTGATGAGTTCATATTGATGTTTTGTCAAATTAGCGTCGACCGTCTGTGCCGACTTGCTGGCGCCTCCCGAAAAACCTAACTGTTTGGGTTTTGGCAAGAGCAAAGGGCTGCCCTTCCCTGCTGTAGAACTTGGTTATTTATTAGTGATCAAAAATATATATACTTTATGGGGTCGGAGATGCCTCCTTTACTGCGTTGCAAATATCATGGCAAAATTATAATACCCTCTGCAAGGGTATAAAAATACTTCAGATATAATATAAATGTATTTAATAACATTTTTCTTATCAACTCAATTTTGCACATATATCAATTTTCTATGAACAATACTTTAGTTATTTTTTAAATGTGGAACAATATGTTATGAATTATATTTTAAGTTAATTCATTTTGTACATTTAATACCTACAAAATTAAAATAAATATATTAATTATATTATATATTAAATATTATTCGGTAAACCGAAGTTGGTATACCCTTGCAGTCTGCAATTGGATCATTGAAAATCGAACCATATTAGTAATGTTGAAAAAACATCGAATTTTGTAAATTTTACATTTTACATGTAGAATTTTTCATTTTCATATAAATCGACCGATCGCTTCTATGGCAGCTATATGATATAGTGGTCCGATCTTAATGAAATTAAAACCGTAATCCTAGAACCATAAAAAACTGCTATATCTCAAACTTTATAGAAATACGTTGAATAACAGAGAAGTTACATTTTTTTTTACATTAATTTCGCCATCATTCCTATGGCAGCTATAGGATATAGTAGTCCGATTTCGGGCGTTCCGACATATATACTGCGTGCTAAAGAAATAAGACTATGCTGAAAATTTCAGCTCGATAGTCCATAAACTGAGAGACTAGTTCGCGTAGAAACCGACAGACGGACAGACGGACAGACAGACGGACAGACAGACAGACGGACATAGCTAGATCGACTCGGCTGGTGATGCTGATCAAGAATATATATACTTTATGGGGTCGGAGATGCCTCCTTCACTGCGTTGCAAACATCTGGTCAAAATTATAATACCCTCTGCAAGGGTATAAAAAAATTTAACTTCTCTGTTTTTCAACGAATTTCTATAAATTTTGAGATATAGCAGTTTTTTAAGGTTCTAGAATTACGGTTTTAATTTCATTAAGATCGGACCACTATATCATATAGCTGCCATAGAAGCGATCGGTCGATTTATATGAAAATGTAAAATTCTACATGTAAAATTTAAAATTTACAAAATTCGATTTTTTTTCAACATTACTAAAATGGATCGATTTTCAAAGATCCAATTGCCGACTGCAAGGGTATACCAACTTCGGTTTACCGAAGTTAGCTTTCTTTCTCGTTTTCCTTCTTGTACTTCTCGTATGCTCTGATACAGCAGCATTTTGGGTTGGCTGCCAACTAAGAAGAGAATCCCAATAGGTGACCACTGGTCACGGACGAGCAGGGAATGGAGATAGCTTTTGCATAATTTTTACAATTCTGATTGTGGCTCTTTTATATTGCTCCACACTAGAGGTGGGCGCGGGCCTGTATTTTGAGGCCCGGGCCCGCACGAACACGAACTCTTTTTTAAGAGGCCCGGCCCGCACGAACACGAAACTTTTTCACCAAGGCCCGGGCCCGGCCCGGCCCGCACGAAACTTATTTACACATATAAGAAAATTTAAAAGACATGCAATTTATAGGTATATATAAGTACATATTTATTAAGGTAAATCATAAATCAAATCATATCATATTTTTATTTAAAAATAAAATTTTTTCCAAATTTGAGCTTTTTAGCCTAGTTTGTTTTTCATTTAAAACATGGCCCGATGTTGAAAATAGTCTTTCGCTCGTAGACGAACTGGCGGGAATAGCCAGAATGGTTCGAGCTAATTTGGAAAGGTATTTTAAGTCCGTTGCATTTTTCCAAAACTCTAAAATATGTGTGCCAGGAACTGCTGGATAGGCCAAATATTTGTCAATCTCTATGTCGATAGGGTTTTTCTCAACTTTTCGTTTTTTTATATAGCTTAAATCTAAAAATTCGGCAAACATTCCTTTGTCGGAATTATTTGGGCTTATGTTATTAGTTGAGTCAACAAAGCTACTATAATCATGATTCCCTATAAATTCGGAGAGCATTGCTTTTACCGTAGCTAAAACAGTATCTCTTTTTTCCTCTGAGAGGAAATTCATCTCTTTATAAGGAGGGTTCAAGAAAAGCCCCACCAAATGAGCGATTGCCGGAAGAAACCTTTTTTCTAATGCGCTTAGGGTCATTGTTTTAAACTCACTTATTATTTGGGAATCAAGGGTGCTAGTTCTGCAAAGTTTACATAATTTTTCTGACCACAATGCAAATATTTGCATTGTTGGTTCCTTGTCAGAGCTAAGCGCTTCAGAGCAGTCCTTAAAAGGTTTTAAGAAGCATAAAATGTTTTCAAGTAATGAAAAATCTAAATTACTAATTCGCTGTAGCTCATCTTTTTTAAGTAAAAGAGTTTTTATTTCCTCTTTTACATCAAATATACTCAAGAGCATAAAAAATGTAGAGTTCCAGCGTGTTTTAACTTGCTGTTTCAGCGTTTTTGAGAGCTTACTGTTAAGCTGAGAATGTTTAAAATATTTTACTAATGATTTGCAGCAATCGATTAAAGCCTTAACTTCC